>JAUTXW010000243.1:457500-475000 GCA_030620095.1 Kuschelorhynchus macadamiae | reverse complement strand
TTTGCTCCTAGATTGATCAACATACCTCTAAGCAATGAAAGTTATACCAAAAAGTTAAATATAATAAAACAAATAGCAGTTAATAACGATTATCTTGAAGATTTCCTAGACACAATAGTGAAAAAGAAACAATATAAAAAAGCATTACAATTAGTGTATGCTACACATAAGTTCAAAGAAAATACTCAATTTCATACTCATCCAGGAAAAATAACATCAAATGTTGCTAAGTTTTTTAAAAATAAAGGTACAACTGTTACTTTTAGAGCTAACAATAGCCTTGGTAGATGTACTAAAAACAATAAGACGAAAACCAAACAGAATAAATCCGATGTTTGCAAGTTAAATTGTGGAACCTGTTCAAAATTATATACTGGACAAATAGGCAGAATGTTTAAAAAAATAATCAATGGGCATAATTTAGTTACAGAAAGCATAAAGGTAATTCCTAGTTATTCTAAACATTTAATTCAGGAAAACCATACTTTCGATGAGAACTCTGAAATTTTACATGTAGAAGGAAAAAGTAAAACACTTAATTTACTAGAAAGTATGGTAAGTGGAAATTATTTAATTTTTATTTAATAAAGATTATTATTATTACTATTATTACCTACGAATGGTCGCGATTTTAAAACAGCTGAAACTGTGCATTTTGGTGACGAATTAAGGTTTTTCATTTAAACTTTTTTTTTCAAAATAGCGGTTAGTATTTAGTTATAAATAAGATCCCTTTTAATTTTGGAATGACAAACGAATGACTAAAAAAAAAATAACGCTGCTTATTAATCTTTTATCCGACTCGGTATAGAGTGCTAAACAGCGAGGCTTGAGAGCTGGGCCATGTGCTTTCCGGTCTTGCCTATGTCTCGCGCCTTCTATTTCTCACTGTGTACAGATTCCCATTGTAATGATTTAAATTTTTTTTTTATATTTCTGCATATTATTAGTTATTCATTTGGTGCAATTTACAGATACATTTCTACAATGAAACATGAAGAGGACTATGAAGAGTTTATGGAAAATATTTTGAATAAAAACAACTCTGCCCATGTCAGTGCCTACAATTCAATTAAATATATAATATTTGGAAATAAACTAAAACAAAAGAAAACATCCAATACTCAGGTGTCGTCAAGTAGCGGTATTACAAATTTGAATCATAAAGAACCTTCATTAGAGAAAGGAAAAGAAAGCAGGGTTGGAAATTATGGTAAGAAAGGAAAAAAGAAATTCAAGGATATTCGGGAGTTTCAAGAGCAGAAAAAGGAAAAAGAAGGTATTGGTTTCAAAATTATAAGTGTCTATTAAATAAATATAATGATGAAAATTTGGAATTCATATATTTTAAGAGAATATTCCCTGAATCTATTGAGAATTTAGGAGAATTAAAGGCCACTTGTGTTTTAATTTGTTCCAATTGGTTTAAAGTCCAAATAATATTTTATTTATTTATTTATTTTATTTATTTCCAACCAGCTGTAGAAGTTTATTACAAGGAATACTAACAATAATAATATTGTAACAAAGTAACTATTAAGAATATAATTAAATAATAAAATAAATAATTATTTTTATTCACTTTTTCTATTAAAAACTTATTCATTATTTATTTATATATACAGAAAAAGTCACCTATAGTACTGCACTCGACTACAAAGAACTATAAAAATAAAGGTGTTGTGTCTTCAGAATTAAAGCTTTTCTAGGGCAGACACATGATTTCAAAAAGATTTTATTCCGTCTCAAACTGGTAGTAGCCATTACTAGGTCACATATATATATATATATATATATATATATATATATATATATATATATATATATATATATATGACGTATAATGTACATGGCAGTTTTGTATAGGTTAGTTATAAGTTAAACTAAAAAATTTTTCAATCTTAAAACTAAGAGATAACAGATTCAGTTAATAACTAAGTTTTGGTTTTATAAATAAAAATGTACACTTATTTTGCCTGAAAAACTAAATACAAACAACATTTAAAGTAAAGATGTCAAAAAAGTTACATTTTTAGATATCCTTTGTTTAACTAATAGTAGCACAGATTTAAGGAGCATTTATTAACCCTTAACTACTGAGGTCCGATTTTCGGACGTTAATACGGACTTGGAGTCTGACAGAGTCCTATTAAAATAATGTGTTATAAAAAAATAAAAGTTTTTTGCTAAAAGTTGTTGTTTATAAGTAAAACCTAATATCTTTTTTATTTGTTTATTAAAAGAAAATTAACAATTTTGAAAAAATTCCTACAAAACACATGGAAAGAAAAAATGTCTGTTTTTTTCAGGCTAAAACATATATGGGAAGAAAGTCTCAAATTTTCTATATTACATATTTTTAAAGTTTAGTTTCTAAAAATTCTGTTGATTTAAAGGGAAAATAAAGTAAAAAAAAAATCCCAAATTAAAAAATAAAAAAATCACCATAAAGGTACGGCAGTCGGTCCGACTTTTAGATAAATGAAAATAATCATTCAAAATAGCCACCTTAAGACGCCAATGACAACCAAAAATGCGGAAGCTACTCGCTACGGCAGATGTTAGAATTTTTTTTGTGAGAGGAACAGTACAAAAGTTTTACTTTGGCATATATCTAGGTATTACGTAGCAGATGCTTATCCTGGAGGGGGGAGGTTTGGGGTTTAACCACATTCCCCATTGGTATTGAACCGTAAGTTATTTAATTAATATAGCCATTTATCAAATGGTGGATAGTTATATGCATTTTTAAAGTGATTTGATTAACTGACCTTGAGCTTACTATTGTAGGTCCTTTAGCGAAATTCGATTGACCATATTTCTACATTCATATATTTTATCTCTAATTTTCATGTTACTAGAAAAGAGATAGACATACTCTCAGTTATAATTGAAATATTCAATGGATAGTGTTCCGTACAACCTCAAGCCGAACACTTCAGTACATTCAGAATGTGGAAGCGGGAAGGCCAAGCCGGTAAAAGCTCTGTCTTAAATTATTTTGCGAAAAAACCTAAGAATTGAAATGTCCTAGAAAATTACAACCGGTTCGAAGAGGTGATAATAAATAATTAGTACTTTGAGAGTAAAACTCTGAAACACTAAGAGTTTGAACTAATTTGCTTAGATTCTTTGGTAGGTGTAGCTTGAAAATCGCTTAATTTGAGAACATACTAATGTTGTTACCTAATCTTCTACGCGAAAATTTTTATCGCCACTACTTCTTTTTTCTTCTAATTAGCCCTTCGGCCATATATCAACATTTTATCGCAGGTACACTTTCCGTCGAATCCACAGACACAATCGTACTACCTCACTTGGTGCTACCGTGAGTTTTCAGATTAAGCCCTCGGATAGGGGTAGTTTTGGTGTAAAATCCACTCTCGGTAGTTTCGGCAATTTCATGCCCTTTCGGGCAGCGTAACGTTCTGATGAATCGCGCAGCAAAACAGCGGTATTTATGTGATTTGTAGGCGCCCTGCCACCGGTACCCGTTGGACCAGTAGTGTCAGATCGAGATTTTCGTACAAGCAGCGAAGATCAAAGTCGATTTTCCGCTTTCCCAGTCTCTGCTTTAAATCGGGACTATTTTTCCCGTAATCTATGGTTGCATTTCCAATCAGCATGAATTTTTTTAAATTTTTATCTCGGAACTTTCCTAAAAAAATTAATTCAAAGAAAACAAAAGTTGGAATTTTCATGCAGGCAATTATTTGCTCTCATTTAGATCAAAACCCAGTCGTTAAAAGCGTTTCCGTAACTGAAAGTTACTTATTTGAGTTGAGACACGTGGTTTTATTGATATTTACTTTCCTTGCAAGAGGGAAGTGTTGTAATCGTGAAAAAATCACCGTCCAAGAGTTTTGCACATCTTTGCGTTTTAGGGTCCCTGAACCCCGAAAAACATGTTTTCCCATTTCAGTCAGTCTGACGGTCTATCGTTCTGACTGTACGCGGTATAGCTCAAAAAATACTTACGATTGACTTGAAAAACATTGGGATGAAATGGTTAAATTTTAGTAAAAATCCAATATGGCGGAGCAAAATGGCGGCCTCATAAAATGTAAAAAAAATTATTAAGGTACTACCAAACTTATCGAATTGACTTCAAAATTTGGGCAAAAATAAAGTGTGATATAGGGATAAACTGGTAAAATTTTTGAATAAATCCATTATGGCAGAACAAAATGACCTAATGAATTGTTTAAAAATTCAGTCCCAAAAAACTATTTATCCAATTGACTTGAAATTTTGCACAAAACTCACATGTTAAACAGGCATAGACTGGTATTTTTTTAGTGCTGATCCTATATGTTTAAATATTCGGTAAAATTTGAATTCCTGGAATAAAACCTTTTTATGGAGGAAAATAATAAAGGCCATAATCAATATTTTCTAGACTGAGTAGATAATATTATCAAAAATAAATAAAAACAATAATAAATAAATAAAATCTTAAAAAAATTTATATACAGGGTGGTCGAAATTGGTCTGTTTTAACAGAGAAAACCTATTTCCTGACTAGATAGAGCAAAACTGACTTAGGTGTCATGGGCTCGATTTCTGAGAAATGTTTAATGGTAAAAACCGCCTGCCGATATTTTCACTGCCAACTGAGATATAGGGCGTTTTTCAATTTTCGGCCATTTTGAAAATTGTCCATAACTTTTTTATTTTGCGGAATATTAACATTCTGCAAAGACATTCTAAAGGCACTTTTTTATGTGCAATCCAGTGGCATACTCAGATTTTTTCTATAGTTGTCCGTTTTATCATAAATAGGCAAAACTTTTTTTTTTCAAATGGAAATCATAGTTGGCTATAAATTATAAAAAATGCTCGCGTTTAGTCCTTTTCAGTGATATAAAGTTGTAGGTACTTATTTTCAAAAATAACGAAAATATTAGGTGTTTTTGGTTTACATCGAAGTAGGCTTTGATTTGTGATGACAATATCTCAATTATGTATTGTTAAGATTTATAGTTTGTTAGCAACTTAACCACAACATTAAATAACACTAGCTAACGTTATTTTAATTATTTATTATTAATTTTTTTTATTTTTTTTTGTTTACATAGCAAAGTTGAACAAAATTAACAAACTAAACTACTATTTACAGCTACAAGTGAAAATAAAAAATAATTATGAAAATCTAGGTATTTAGTTAGATAGGTTTCTGATAAATATATTTAGAGAAGTTGTTCAAATTGAGCCCCTCCCTGTTGAATACAAACTAAGCATCTTTTGCGTACCGAGTTGCAACTATTTATTAGTTCAACTGGGCTAATAGATACAAAAGCTTGCCTAGTGGCCTCTTGCAATTCTTCTTTTGTGTGAAAGGTTCTTCCTTTAAATATCAAGTCCTTCAATCTTCCCCACAAAAAAAAATCTAAGGGAGTTAAGTCACAGGACCTAGCAGGCCAAGGTATGGGGCCCCACGTACCAATCCAATTTTCTCGAAATTCGAAGTTTAAAAGATCAGTTGTGATCCTTGCATTGTGCGGGGGACAACCATCTTGTTGATAGTAGATATTTCTGGCATCAGCTAAAGGTATGTCTTCCAACAAAGGGACAATATATGTGCGCAAAATATTTACATAATCATCTGCAGTTAAATTTCCATCGTAAAAATAAGGTCCCACAAATCTTCCTCGGAATATCCCCACCCATATATTGAATCCACACCGACCTTGCTGGTCTTGTTGCACAACTACGTGTGGATTTTCAGTGGACCAGTGATATGAATTATATCTATTAAATATACCAGAAGTATCTACTCTGGATTCATCACTCCAAATAATATTTAATGGAAAATTCTCATTCTCCATGAATTTTTGCTCATACCACTGACAAAATCTCAATCTTCTAGCGGCGTCCCCTTCACGGAGTTGATGAACTCTTCTCGTTCTGTACGGTTTGAATTTATGTTTTTTGAGTATTTTTAAAACGGTGGTCTTTGGAACATTCGTTATATTAGCCAATGTTCGAGAGGAGGTGCCAGGATGATCTAATACCTCACCAATTATATTTAGCTGCTGGATTTCCTTTTCTTCCTTTAGTTCATAATGTCTTGTTCTTAACTTTTTAAAACTTCCGTAATTTACTAAATTACTTTTTAATGTTTGATAAATTCGGTTATCCGGTTGACGTCGCTCGGGAAATGTATTAAAATATAATTCACTAGCTGCTTCAGGAACTTCGTTAGATAATATGTAACATTTTAACATATACTTTTCATAATTCTCAAACATATTTTGTCAGCAACTTAACACAACTTTATAAAGATAACACCAAAACGCAATAATTACACCAGACTACAGTAATCTGACAGCAATATATTCAAAATATTGAACGCGCGTCATTATTCCAAGGCCTACTTCGATGTAAACCAAAAACACCTAATATTTTCGTTATTTTTGAAAATAAGTACCTACAACTTTATATCACTGAAAAGGGCTAAACGCGAGCATTTTTTATAATTTATAGCCAACTATGATTTCCATTTGAAAAAAAAAAGTTTTGCCTATTTATGATAAAATGGACAACTATAGAAAAAATCTGAGTACGCCACTGGATTGCACATAAAAAAGTGCCTTTAGAATGTCTTTGCAGAATGTTAATATTCCGCAAAATAAAAAAGTTATGGACAATTTTCAAAATGGCCGAAAATTGAAAAACGCCCTATATCTCAGTTGGCAGTGAAAATATCGGCAGGCGGTTTTTGCCATTAAACATTTCTCAGAAATCGAGCCCATGACACCTAAGTCAGTTTTGCTCTATCTAGTCAGGAAATAGGTTTTCTCTGTTAAAACAGACCAATTTCGACCACCCGGTACATTACAGTTACAGTTTATATATATATATATATATATATATATATATATATATATATATATATATATATATATATATATATATATATATATATATATATATATATATATATATATATATATATATATATATATATATATATATATATATATATATATATATATATATATATATATATATATATATATATATATATATATATATATATATATATATATATATATATATATATATATATATATATATATATATATATATATATATATATATATATATATATATATATATATATATATATATATATATATATATATATATATATATATATATATATATATATATATATATATATATATATATATATATATATATATATATATATATATATATGTATATGTATATGTATATGTATATGTATATGTATATGTATATGTATATATATATATATATATATATATATATATATATATATATATATATATATATATATATATATATATATATATATATATATATATATATATGTTACTCGGCAGGTCGCCATCCATGTGATTGTATGGGGCAAGAACATGAATTTTTGAACAACTGTCTGCAGTGTGGGAGGATACATTGTTTTAAAGAGGGTCCTGGACCATGCTTATTTTGCGGTAATGAGGTACACTGTTTTTTCTTATTACTAATTTCGATATAGATTTAGTTTGGCAACTTAATAGACGGGTCCGCCGGGTCATGAACATAACTTACTGAGCTTGATTTTGCAATGAAGGGCGCGACCTATATGCCCTGTAAGTTTTAGAGATAATTTTTTTAAAATATTCGAATATAATCAAAGTTCTTCGCACTGAATTTGTATTGCAAAGGACTTGGGCTCTATCCCTGGCTGGCGACTTTTTTTTAGTTTTTTTTTTATCAAAATTGTAATTTTGTATGTTATCGTGTTTTAAACATCGAACTGCGTTTTTGGTTAGCTGGGTTAGGTCTTTTTTCTTTGATGTAAAAAATATATCTATAATAAAACAAGAAAGACAAATCTAGAGTTATGCAACCAACCGTCGAATATTCTGTGTTGTGATTGTTGGGAACCATAACATTGGGTGCGTATTAGTGGCGTCCATGTCTGTGTGTAGCGCCTCTTGATTTTGCGTGGTAAACTTGTAAGTGTATAGTTCGAACTAAACATTTCACTTCTAAATTTGGTTTTTGTAGTAGATCTAACGATTTGTTGTATTTACATTACAAAATGACCTTTTCATCATCATGCCTTGTGTCTTATTAGTGGTGTTCTTAAATGTATTAAATCAATATATGTATGTATTATCATTAATATGCAAACATACTTATAACAAAATTTATTTAATAGATTTCCCTAAGAATATTTTCCCCTATTTTTCTACCAAGCTTTTTCCTATTTTGATTTCTTCTGTTTTTTTTTATTTTACCGCTGTTGAGGTAATAGCATAAATTACTGCCAAAACTAAAGTTCTATTTGCAAGTCAAACTGACCCCTGTATTTCTTAATTTACAATTTACGTTTGCTCACGTGCAAGAGCATGTTTTAATTTTGCATCACCCTATATGGGGCGGTATAGATTGAACGTGGCTATTTTGCTTAATATAGTTTTAAGGGCTGATAAAGGTTTATAATTTTGCTCTGCCTCTTTAAATGTAATCTCATGCTGTTTTTCAGGCTTTTATTTCACTACACGTATCTGTTACCTAACATTTCACCTTGGTTTGTAACTGGAATTAGACATTCTATTTTTAATTATTAATATTCATTTCATTCAGTATTTTAGTTAAGATAAGATATATAAAAGTTCATGCATAAGTACTTATTTCTTATTTTTTTAGATATCAGTTAGAGGTGAAATTCAGAATACTTCTAATGCAAAACCTTTGATGAAGTAAGTAATTTTTGCTCAGTAAGTATTTTATTAATATATTATAATTAACTATTTTTATTATTTATTTTAGACATAAACTTAATAAAGTGTTTGACGATGATAAAGATTATTTTAAAGTCAATGCAAAGAAGTCAGAAGGAAGTAAACAAAAAATGGTTGTGGCTTTAGATTTTGCCAGTAGAAAAGTTATTGAAAGTACACAAGGAGATATGAAACTTAGGCAGATGCTTCTAGAAGATTCAATACAGCATTTAAAGAGGGTTGAAGAAGTGTATATGAAATTGCAGAAGCAAAATCAGCATGGTGGAACTATTTTGCCTAAACAAAATGTAAGAAATGATCGAGTTCAACTGTCATTTATAGGTAATTCTAAAGACAGATTATACTCCGAATAGACGACCCAACAAATGAAAACTAAAATACTCCCTAAGTGGATTCCAACCTGGTTGTCTTTCCGTAGAGTTGAGATCTATCGAGAAATTTTCACGGAGCTCAATAGTCAGAAGTGCCAGTCCTCGATGTACAGCCTTCGCTGATTAAATTAATTTATAGGTCGGTTTCACGCAGTTTCCTGGCAATTCTATTTATCTCTTTAAAGCATATTTTTTTATTGTATTTCCGAATAAGTACACCTAAAACACGCGAGTCTTGCCTATACGACGACACGAGCGATTAATATGTTGTCTATTTGAAGTATAATTAATCGTTGGTAAGCAATAATAAAAATCCTATGCCAATTTTATGAAAAGTGGTTTCTAAACCGCCTCAGTTGCGTTGTGCCGTGCGTTAGCTACCTCATACAGACATATCTAAAAAATATGTTAGACTAACACTAACAATTTATCGCACAAAAAACGACAGTCAAGTCCCAAGCAGCATTTTTACGTTGGCCAAAAAAAAAAAGAAAATCCACAAGTTCATATATAAATATAAATGGCTAGATTTTAGCTGGAACAAAATATATCCTTTATGCATATATTAATGATTTATCTTCTTGGGAGGAGAAGGGCTACAGCCCCATAGCCCCCCCTGATTGCCCCACTGACTAGTATGGATATATCCTTGCACCAATTTGGTGAACAAAATTAGAGTCGCTAAGACGTCAAATTAAATCTTCAGGTCAGATGCTCGAATATTTTTATTTAATAATTAAACAGGTACAAGAAAAGTCGAACTTTTCACACAACGGATTTTTCTTTTCATCCATTTATCTTCTGGTGCTCTGGTCCCTTCTCTGACTTATCAAGAAATAAAGTTTTTAAATATAAATTTTTTGATGTGTACGATTATTTCTCGTACCATATGTATTATTTATTATATATTAATATTATAAGAGGTCTGATCGACTGATGGGTTTCCGGCAAGAAAAAATTTCAGACGACGGTCATTGTATTGATACAAGTGGCCAAAATTGCTATAAAAATTATTGCGCCCTTAAAATTTGGATAAAGCAAAAAAAGTACATTTACGATTTAGGAGACCTAACCATATATTTTTATTGGCAAGGAAATCCCTGAATTGATATGTATGTATATTTGATTTATATTCTTATAATAATTTTATTTTTATTATAATATTAATCTTTTTTTAAGTTTATCTGAACAGCAGTGGTGGCTCCTCCATTAGGACAAATGGTCAATGACCATTTGTTTTTAAATGACATTTTTTTTTAAATTGGAAAATTTCCTCTATTATTCTACGTGTATAAACTCGTTGACCGTTCTCTTAATTCCGCGACACACTATCGATGCCTCGCACCGCGATCTCCAGAGAGGTTTCGTTTCATTTGGAATCAGTCAGGGCTGGCGGCCCACGTTGATCTCGTGGTTGTAAACGGAAGCGAGTTTTTCCGGAGTGTTCCCGATCAAATTCGCATAGGGGCTCATAGGTAATATACGGCTTACGTTGGTAAAGTTTGGGTCAACGGCCGGGCTGAGAAAACTTAAATATTTTTGTCAGTTGATGTGTTTAATGTGGATCGTGTGCTAGGTTGTGGTTACGATTGTGTATTTTTATAGATTTCATTTTGAAGACTTTACATTTTGTTTGTTGATTTTGTGGTTTAAATGAATGTTTTAAAGAAAGGTAGCCACAATGTTTTAGAATATTAAGACTTTATAATCCGTTTTCAATTATTTTGGCGAGGTGAACTTTGAGAAACGACTCGAATTTAAGACCAATAGTCGACCTTTGCCGAAATTTAAAATTCAGCAAACAAGTAAAGACAAAAACAAAGAAGTAAATCGTTATTTTCGTAGAAATATATACGATTTATGTGCCTGTATATACGTTTGCGAAGTAACAAAGGCATTTTATTGTTTCGCGTGTCTGATTTTTTCTCTTTGTGGTTTATATGCTGAACAGTAAAAAGTGAAGTCTTGTTGTGACCAAAAATTACTATTTATAAATAAAACATGCCTTTAGGTACATCTATTTTCACTCATATTGATTTCTATTACTAAATATTTTACCTTGCAAAATTTCAACTCTATAGTTCTAAACATGTTCCAAATTCTTAAGGGTTTCGACTCCATTTCACGGTCGTGCGATGCCTTAACCATTTTCGAAATCTAAGAACTGAAATTGACAGGTTGGAATAGAAATTACGAAATAAGGACACACGTCAAAATTAAGGAAAATGCGTACAATTTTATGACATATTTTAGTCTGATGCCGATATTAGAGAGGGGGAGTGTGGGAGTGTAGATACCTTTCGTATGTGATTTGATAATACATCGTTCTCCGACGTAATATATTAGTCACCTTCGGTCGCAGAAACTAGAAGTTATACATTTTCAGCTGATTAATATTTCCGTCTATTAAACAGCAATATTACTATAAATATTTTCCGTACTCGTATCTCGGTTACGGTAGCTATTAGAGGAAAAAAGGTTGTTGTTGTTTCTTGATTGTTGACGCGGATACTAGTCCATTTGCCAGATTGCTCCCCGTCCGGAGCTTACTCGCTTTATCCGGCGACCCTCGGAGCGAGATACACTTTATTCCGGTTTGGGGACGTTATCGGTGGGATTTTCGGATGGCGAGCTCTGAGCTCCCGATCACCCCGTGTATTTCAAAAACTTTAAATTGAACTTTATTTAAAAAACTTTCTAATGCATCTTGGCTTCCACTAGATGCCCCTTGAGAGTACTACTGGTCTCACGAGATAACCTTTTCTTTCAAGCTATCCCCTTACCCCTCCCACTCCCGCCACGTAGCGGCCGTTACGCTAATATTCTATGTAGAACTGCGGCAGACGAACGGGATAGAATGCAGGAACAACTAGGCCTCACACGTTCACAGCGTCTGCTCCCTTTCTAGCGGGGTCGTTAGTTTCCACTCTGAGCGGTTGAGTCTCCCGTTTCCCCCCGAAATAAAGCAGCAAAACCGAACACGTGGCACCACTTATGTTATCAACACAGAGGTCTGCATTCGACGAGTCGAACCGGAAGACTGGAGGAAAAAAGGTGCTCGCGACCCCATCGTCATAGATAAAGGTTTATGGGGAAATAGAACGGAATCTTCTGTAGTAGTGCGCAAGTCCGTATTCGAGCGCCATCTATTATATTGTAAATTAACACTGGCTAATTGACGGGTGTCATAGAGAGCAGAAAACTGTTTTGAATATTGAATTTTAGGATTGCGCTACTCGCCGCAAGATGTTTTTTTTTACTAGGCACAAAAAGCATACTATCAATAATTACTCAATTATCGGTGGCTGGTTTGAAAAGTTATCTAATACGCTAAATTTATTTTACTTAGTTAGATCTTAGGAATAATTTTCAGTATATACCGCATTTCAAATGTGTCATCATTTTTTATTGAACTAATTTTTTTTATTTTGAAAATTTAAGTTTTTGGATAAATTTTAATCTTTTACTGATGTAAAGTGGTAATTGCGGGCTCCGAGAATGAATCAAAATATGAACTGTTTGCATTAAATTAGTTTTAACATTTTGTATTACTTTATGTAGCCTATTTGGAATAGAACCAGGCATTAATTTCCTAATATGCATATTTAAAAAAATTCTCGAAAAACATTTCTGTAAGACAGCAAACATTCAAATAAATCTACATTCTAAGCAAGGTAAAAACTGATAAATGTATGAAATGTTCAATATTTTTCTCAAAATGTGTGTAAAATGTTTATATCAGTAAATACTCAACATAAGGTCTAACTGAAATGTATCTAAAAGGTTAAATTTTGTAAGCCTAAAAAAAGCTTATTTAGATAAATATTAAAGCAAAGAAAGGCTTTGTAATCTACATCCTGAAAATTATCTCTAGAATATAACAAAAGTTAAACCAAAGTTCGACGTGTTGAGTAAATTTTCAAAAGAACCCCCAAAATTAGAATAATTAATGGTAGTCCTTACTTTTCCCCTATAGTAGAAAAACAAGTTTAAAATATGTTTTGCAAAAACATATTTAATACTCATATGTTGAGTCTTACTCTAATTTATTATAGTAACAAGATTAAGTTATGTCTGCAAAATATCAAATTACAGGCCTTCAGAACTAGATTTGTTGTTTAAAATTACTTTTTTTTGTTTCAACATTTCAATCAAATTTATATTTTATATTACTTTGAGGAAAAACGTAACTTGAGACTTTATTTAATACAACTTTATTTATTAGGTAAAATATTTACAGTTTACTTATTTAGCAATGAATTAAAAAATCAAATTAATCAGTCATACAATTTTCTTGAAGTTCAATGTTTATTAAAATGTTCTATTTGATTCTGTCCATACGGCCATTTCAGCTTACCTTAAAAGTAAATAAAAAAGCCACTAACAATAATATTCTAATAAAATGTCTTTAAACGTGTTCACCATAATTTCATAACAATACACCACTCTTAAGTTAAAAAAAAAATCACAAACGAAACGAATTACGCTCATTAGTCACGCATGTTTATGGGGGAAACACGCAGCGGGTATAAAATGAAGGATGATGATGACGCTTTGCTGTCAGCGATGTCATTTAACAGTTTAAACTTCGATTATTGCGCCATCTCATAGCCTGTAAGTAAGTACAATGCGGTCTCAAACGCCGATTAGAAGTGCGCAGGGTATGCCCATCGTAAAGGATAAAAAGACTCGTCTACTAATTAAAAAAAAAAATTGGTCGGGTTCATAATTACCGAGCAGTGGCGTCAGATTTTAGCGCTTTTTTTCGAAACCTCTTTAACATAAGATCAGGTCGCGATGGTACATTTTTCGAAGTGGGCCATTTTCTGTTCAAAAACTTCAGACAAGTTCGCTTATCGGTAATATCGTAGCACGGAATGTCGCATAAAAGAAATAAAAACGGGATAACTTTAGAGTATTTTGCGCACTTATACGTTATACGAGCGTTCCATAGGGACTTTATTCCATTCGAAATCAAAATATAATCCCTACACGCAAATGGTGGTAAAGCATCGAAATTGAAATAAAAACTGTTTTGCCCGTATGTGTATCACAGATCTTTTTTTAAGCTCTGAGCGTCAATAGGTCACCAGACCTACAAGTACCCCTGAAGAGTCGCAGAATTACGATTTGACTTACACAATACAATACTAGCCATTTAGAACTAAAGTTTTAATTTTTAAAAGTTTTTAATAGGCATGTTTAGTCCTCTATGATCTTTTTTCAATGTAATTAGCATGAAATTATTCTGACCAGCTTTGTGTCTTCGTACCGGTGGAGTTTAGGTACCACATGGGACAAAAACGGTTGGCAGATAAAAAGCTCCGTTTTACTTTTTTTGTCCGAAGTCGAGAAATGGGTTGAAATAAAAAAAAAATTACTTTTCCAAGGTGTAGCATCTGCTGTCGACAGAATAAGCACTTTCACGTGACGGAATTTTCAACTTACGCTCCCAGATATTTGAACATATCTCTTCAGGTGCTTTAAGAGGCGATACAAATTAATATGGAACGAAAAGTAGAATAAATTTCACGCTTTCTTCGCAATGCTACTTGAGTGGGTGATGTGATTTTTTTAAAATTTTTCGGTCTATTATATTCCAGAACGTTAATGACGAATTAGTAGGTCTCCTTATTCAAATGAGACACAAGAAACCAACGGAAAACGAAGATTTGGGTGAAGAAGACAGTAAAATGCCAATAATAAAGTATGACGCAAAAATATTTGATGAAGACCTTATGGCGAATTTGGATCAAGGTTTATGTTTGAGTATGCATCAACCTTATGCAAGTTTGTTGGTGGCTGGAGTCAAAAGGTACCTAGTTTTTCTAATTATAATTCATGCGTTAATTGTTATTTCACAGGAACGTTTTGCCTCTTTTTCTGCTAATATCTAAACCAATTAAAAGTTGGATTAAGCTTTAGATATTTTGGCGATAAATAACACTCTTCTAGGTACTGAAACTGCTCGGTAAGATCGTCTTTATGGAGGCATTTTTTATCATAGATTTAGTGCAGCGTCGTGAATTTCTGTGGTACTGTATAGTTATTTGTGAAATAGTCAACGTAGCTGGACTATTAAGAGACCTCCTAAAAACAAGAAATACATTTTTGTATTTCGATCAAACTAAACCGACGGCCTTGCACTGTGATGCGTCACGTACTAATGGGTTGGGATATGTACCTCTTCAGAAGCATGACAATCAATAGAAACTCATTCAGTGTGATTCCAGGCTTTATTCGGAAACAGAAACAAGATATGCGATAATAGGAATTGAACTTTTGGAAATTTCATGGGCTGTAAAACAATGCAGACTATCTTCAAGGTTTACAAAATTTTGTAAAGGATAAAAAGACTCGTCTACTAATTAAAAACAAAATTGGTCGGGTTCATAATTACCGAGCAGTGGCGTCAGATTTTAGCGCTTTTTTTCGAAACCTCTTTAACATAAGATCAGGTCGCGATGGTACATTTTTCGAAGTGGGCCATTTTCTGTTCAAAAACTTCAGACAAGTTCGCTTATCGGTAATATCGTAGCACGGAATGTCGCATAAAAAAAATAAAAACGGGATAACTTTAGAGTATTTTGCGCACTTATACAGACTATCTTCAAGGTTTATAAAATTTTACCATTGTGACTGACAATAAACCCCTAGAGTCCATTTTACGTTAGACAAAAACGAGCTGGATAGATTTGTCGCTGACTGGAAAAAAAGACAAGAACATTTAATTCTAGATGTGCCTTCTGGTTCACCGATATCAGTTCCAACTCCAGGAGATCTGTTGACAGAAGAAGCCGCAAATCAGGCAAATGCATTAATCATTCAGCAGATTTCCTTAGTAGATAATACTGCAAAGAAAACCAGAAATTTTTATCTCTAACGATTGTAGATTTACAATTAATAAAATTAATTAATTAAATTAATTAAATTAATAAAAAAAAAAGAATTGAAAAAGATTTTCTACTTTTAAAATGCAAAGTCGAACAACATTTGTTTCCCTACCGGAATATACGTAATGAGCTAAGCTATGGTAATAAAGGGTGGAAACCGAATTTTAATTCCAAGTCAGTTATTGAAAAATTGCATGCGCCTACATCAAGAAATTAAAAGAACTTTACGTAGAGCCCGACAAATAGCATATTGGCCTACAGTGAAAAGTGATATACAAAATTGCGTTGAAGCTTATCACTCATGTCAAACCAACAAATCGTCATTACCTAAAGAAACATTTGTGATTGAAGATTCCACGAGTCGACCTTTCTTTTGATTTGTTTAGTACATGCGGAAGACATTTTATGGTATATATTGGCCGACTTTGTGGATGGCCTATCTTTTGGCACTATGGCAATCTTAGGAGTTAAAAATCATAAATGATCTTTATAAGAAGACACCGGAGTACCTGTCAGATTTTGTTCAGACAATAGTGGTCAATATACTTACAGAGAATTCCAAAATTGTTTAGAGAAATAGTATGTTTATTTCGCACCCTCAAATCTACACTATCCAGCAAGCACCGGAATTTTAACGCATTTGCTGAAACTAGTGTTGAAAAATAATTGAAATGGCTTATAATAAAGTGTACTAAAAATAATAATTTGAATAAAGAAGAATGAAATGCCTTATAATAAAATGTACTAAAAATAATAATTTAAATAAAGAAGAATATTTTAAAGGATTACTAGAATGAAAAATACACCAAATGCCCTTGGAAAATCCCCAGCTCAAGTTTTGAATGCAAAACTAATGCGATCTTTGATTCCAACCCACCATAGAAATTTTGCTGCAGAATGGACTAATGCTGCTTTTATTTGTGAGGCACAAGCAAACCAAAAGTTTAAATAAGCAGAAAAATATAACAGATCAGCAAATGATTTGAATCCGATAAGACCCGGTCAAAATGTTTTTATGCGAAATCCAGTAGCAAAAAAATACCGGAGTTTACGTACGTGAGAAATACAAGATTTTTATGTGTTATACCAGAAACTCAGTCATAATCTGGCAAATAGAAACGAGAAGATGAAATGTACCAGAAGGAAACATGGAATGACAGGTGCCAATGTGTTATGATCCACCCTATATATTTGATTGTTGTGGGTTAGGATTGACATTGTCGGTTAATGTTTGCTGTTAATGTTGTATAAAAGAGCAAATACAAACATTTAGAACCATATTCGTGTTTTTTTAGACATGAAGGTAGAGTTTGGCCAACAACACACAGAGGCCGACTATGGATTGCTGCAGCCGCAAAGCAACCAGAGGAAGAGGAAGTCATTGCTTTAGAAGATTTTTACAGAGGATTTTATAAAGGTTAGGTACATATTAATTAATTCCTAATATTTCAGTTAG